>CM061147.1:4430425-4477925 GCA_030710495.1 Labroides dimidiatus
CAGGAAAAACATTTTTCAGTGGAAGAAAACATGAATATAGAAAGAACAAACAGCTGTTATCAGCAAGTCAGTGGTCAAAGATAACAAAGAGGAAGGGAATGTTTGGATAAAGATCTTGAACGGGGTAAATGTGTGTGTTGTTTCACAGTAGAAGAGCTCAAAAAATAAGATAAGCAATATGAAAGCTGCTTTGAGGGACAAACATTGCAGCAATGCTCCAGAAACTCCATGAATAACTCGACAAGCAGTCGTTTGATGAACGCCAACATTTCACCACACACATCTTTGAAGGACAAAGACGCATCAACACGAAGAGCCAAGCAAACCTGAAAACTGACGGCAGCGAGTGTTGCTGGTTTGGGACTTTGATTGCCTCCCTTATCTCATCTGTTAGAAATGTTGTGTCTCCTAAATCTAAATTTGCTGTTTAGCTCTACATCATCAAACTTTTCCAAAGGATTCGTTCAACCCCTAAATATTTGTAATCTTCACATATTTTGTCTTAATGCGTAACACATGAGCATGATGTCCGCCATCATTCAAACAGCCGAACTGCTACGATAATCCTGCCGTTAGCGGCTGTAATGGTGGGTCTACCTCCATTAAATTTAATGGTCTGTTAGGGTTTTAACCTGGCACATGCATACGGCTAATCCATTTTTTTTTCCACCATTGGTACAAATGGTCCATTTTCCTCGCTAATGGCTGGATGTGCTTACGGGCCCTGGGCACTAAACTACAAACTGAGCTCACAAAGTTTGATTGTTGTCACCTTTCAAACTGTGGCTCTACGTAACTAGTAATAAATACATAACCTTGTCGCTTTGCATCCTGGGAAAAGTTTTCATGAACAAAGAAAAGTGAAGTTTAAAATAAGATCTGCTCTTCATTTATTGTCTTTACAACAGTGGGTGATTGTGCTCATGGGAAATGGAGTCCACACAGAACCTTTCTTGCGCCATAGGTGTATAATATCAGAATAAATTAATTTTAGGATGGATAGTTTGGCAGATTTATGCACTAAAACCAGCTGACATGGTTTGTGACGGATCTTAAATTGGATTTAAATGAAGCTCTAAGATGTGATAAGGGTCGCTGTGGTTTGTTTTTTTGGTATGGGAGCAGTCTTTGACGGTAGCCCTGAGAGCTCACAGCACTGCAACTTAAGAAAACATCTGCATTAATTTGTTAACGCCTGTGTAGCATTTAGAAAACGCGCTGCAAAAACCACAACACAACACATTAGAAAAAAAATGCGCTGCAAATAGACTGCGACAAATTGACCAATCCCAGGTGCTGTCCCTACATAAGGTTTGAAACCTTTTAGTTTAATCAGAATCCTCCTCTGTTCTCATGAGTGAAGAAAAAAAGCTTCAACACCTAAATATGCTTTGATATATATAAAATAATAGATAAAATAGATATATTAAAAACTATTGATAGGAGAACGCTGGAGTCCCTCCTTTGTTTCCTCTAAGTGCAGGATTTACGAGTATGATCTTTTTAAAAAAAACTTTCTTTCAGAGCTGCCTACCTGAGATCTTCAGTTGAATAACACATAATCTAAAAATCACCTCTTACTCTCATTACCAGGAGAAATATGTACCATTTGTCTTCACCACACCTTACAGTGTGACTCATCTGTCAGGTAACTCTTCATACGTCCGTTGACTGAGAGGTTTTTTTCTCTATCAGAGATGAAATATGTCAAACACGTGTCTGGATCCTGCTCCTATGATGGTCTGGTGTTTTCCCATCCTTCTTCTGCCCCCCACTGTCTCATATCAGTACAACACGAGGCCGGCTCTACGCAGGGGCAAGAGGGGGCAGAGCCCCCTTAAATAAATGTCCTGCCCCCTCAAATCAAAATTTAAGAAGTTGACAAAACACATTTTAATATACTTACAAAATTAACAAAATTAACATTCGTTACAAGTTGACGAAATTATCTGCAGTAGCGGAGAAATCCGCTAAATTCGTTTCAGTTCAGCAGTAAGGGTTTGTTTTATTTACATTACTCACAATAAGTTAGGGATGTTATTTACGTGAGTGCTTTTCCTATTTGGTCTGATTTTTAATGAATGATAAGAAACACCATTTTCATTAGTTCAATATTTCTTACCCCAACAATTTAGACAATAAATTTGAAATTTATTGATTGAGGGATAGCCCCTTGAGATGCAGCATCTCGTTTTCAAGGGGGTCCCAAATAATAACAAAGATCGCCCCAAATAACCAAAACTGACAAAGTCAGTAGCGTGTTTCCTCCATTTGCCACAATGACAGCTTGACAGCAACGTCTCATGCTCCTCACCAGCCTCATGATGTTGTTCTGAGATGTTCCACTCCTCCACAAGTGCTACACACAGTTCTGCCAGGTCACGTGAGGGTGGGGTACAAGCATCCAGTCTCTGCTTCAGCTGGTCCCAGACGTGCTCTATGGGGTTCAGATCAGGGATCATTGCTGGCCGTACCATATGAGGCACTCTGACTTCCTGAAGTCCAGCTGTGACAGTTCTTGCACCATGTGGTGGAGAATTATCATCCATGAACAGGGAGTTGAGGGTGTTGGGGGTAATGATGGGTTCTATGATGTCTCTGAGGTAAGAACGTGCAGTGACTGAACCATCTACAATCACCAAATCTGTTTTGCTCTGACTGGTGATGGCTGCCCAGACTATTGCTCCTCCTCCACCAAAGCCAACCCTGGAGACCATGTTGACCTCAGCATATCGCTCACCTTGCCTTCTCCAGCAACGCTGATGACCATCATTTTGGTGCGTGGTTACGACATTCATCAGAGAACAGGACGGTAGAGCACTAATGCATTGTCCAGGTCACATGGTCTTGTGTCCACTGCAAATGGTCATGGCGGTGTCTTGGTGTCAGTGGAGTCACCTGCAACGGTCGTCTGGCTTTAAGCCAAAGCGGTGGAGTTGGTTGTGAATGGTTTGTCTGGAAACCCTAGTACCCCTCACTTCTGGTAAACAGGCCTGCAGCTGTGTGACAGTTGCATCACGGTGTCTGAGTGCATCCTCAGGTACTGGTCATCATTGGGGTCCATCACTCATGGGGCTCCACTCCTGGGTCTGTCATGAACACTACCAGTAGTTCTGTGTCTTGCTGCAAGTCTGCTGATGACACTTTGAGACTCACCAAGTTCACGAACATCTGACTGCCTACCAACCTGAAGGCGCTCTATGGCCAGGTGGAGCTGCGTCAGTTAAGTGACGTGGTGTTTTCATGGCTGCTTGAATGATGAACTGGGAATGACTTACTGACAATACCAGCTTTTTATACCCCCAGAATGTTGAAATTGATGCCACATTGAAAGGGGTTGTCTTTTTTGTATTTTTTGGTTTTGGCCCCAATATGTGAGGCTCACTGTACACAGTGAGACCATTACATGGAAAACACTAGATGAGGTGTGTCTATCACCCTGATACAATTGGTTCCCTATCCCAAAAATCACTGAAGTGAAGCAAACACTCGATGTATGAAATCCACGGAGGACCTCACAATAACTAACTTTAACTAACTAACTTTCCCTAAATATAAGTGAAACTAACAAATGCTCATCAAGATGTGTTTAATTTTTAGACGATAGGTATGACAAATAGAATTCCTAAAACTTCCCAGAAAGATGTATTGTATTAGACGTTTGCATGCATGTCTACTTATAACCAACCAAAATGTTTAATATTGATACATGTATGTGAACAGGTAAATGCAGTTAATATAAATTCACAAAAATTCCTGTGGAAAGTTTCCACCTTTGAAAATTCCCATAATTTTGCATGCATGAATACAAGTATTAATTTAATGTAGTCTATTATTCTTTAATCTGAGACTGAGAATGATGTTTTGGTAACTTCAGGATTTTCTAACTTTCTAAATCAAAATGAATTAAAACTATAACTAAACTGGCTGTATTCATATTATCTGGGATTATAACTGTTTAAATGTGTTGTTAGTAAATCTCCAACACTAACAGGAATTACAGTCTAAATGTAAACTGTCAGGAAGTGTCAGTTGTTCTTTTATGATATTTAAGGTAAAAAATAAATAAATAAATAAATAAAATAAAATCCAGAGCTGACGTAGCTCACACACATTGTTGTAAACACAGAAGAGCTCAGGACTGAGTTTAACAGCTTTGTCATGAAATCAGACTTCTTGAGTCTGTATCAGACAGAAACCCGATTCAAGGATCAGATCAGTGCAATAGGATTTGGAAGGTGAGGAAAATTTCTGGTGAATTCCAGGAAAGTTTCCTGAAAACTTCCATGGGAATTTTAGCTCAGAGATATTAGAATTTTCCAGGATTTCGTTGTCATCAACTTGAAAGAAATTTTCTAAAAACAAATACCCAGAAATTTTGTCTCAGAAATTTTGGGGTTTTTTTTCTTGTTATCATCTTGATTTGAAAATATTGCATTATACATGATTGGATGCCTGTCTGATTATTAGAAAACAAAATGTTTAATATTAATACATTTTTATGACCAGGTAAATGCACTTAATATAAATTCATAAAAAAGAATCCTGTATGTTTCTGAAAATTCCTGTAGAAAGTTTCCGACTTTGAAAGTTCTGGGAATTTTACAACTCTAATTCCACATGTAAAACTAATCTCTTGTGCACTTATTTGAAGTTAGGAGGGCAGATAGTTCGTAAAAACAAAACAGGATGTTGAAAACAAAGATTGGAGACAAAAAAAAAATCACAAAAACAACAGTTCCTTCTTTATGCTTATGGATGTATTTTAATAAAAATAATTCTGTCAAAATTAAACAGAATACAATATTTCTTTTTTAACATGTTTCCAGTACATAGTTTTTTTTCAATTATACTTTTTCTTTTTTTTTTTTACATTTTGTTTCAAAGGTTTTAAAAGTCATGCTAAGTAGAGGGTAACTCAATTTACACATTTTTTTTCTGACATTTTTATCTTTTTGCTTAAACTCAAAATTCAAATCATGAAATAAAAAATCATGACAAAAAAAATCAACTGTGATGCCTTAATCTGTTTCTCTTTCGGCCTCCCAGTACAAAGTCCATGTGGCTCCAGAGGCCGTGGGCTCACCTCCTAAACTCTCTCGTCTGATCACGTCAGAGCTGATGGGTGTCAGCGTGAGGAGTTCAGAGGAAGGATGCGCGGTAACAGAGCTGAGATTCAGCCCAGGTTTAAACACAAAGGACAGCGGGGAGACGTGTTCCCTACAGGCGACAGAGGTTGTTCTTTAACAACAAGTGTGTGAGTGTGTGTGTATGTATGTGTGTGTGTGCACAACAGAAGTCCTTAACAGCTGTCAAAGCAAGAGGCTGTGCGTGTGTGCTGTGTGTTTGCTTATTACAATAGTTCTTATTATTATACTGGAAGAGCTTTATAAAAACGGCTTGGTAAAACTCTGAGCACATACCCTGTAGTAAACCCCACAGTGCATACACACACCTCCAGAATTCAATCATTCCTCTACCACACACTCGAGTCTGATGAATGGGAATATACACATCAGGGTGGATCCACCAGCCGTTTCCAGGTCCGCACAGTTTGCCATGAACACAGTCAGTCAGTGCTATTTGGTAGAAAACAGGTCCAATGCACAAAATAATGTATTCAGATTTTAGATTAAGCTATGGGGAGGAGCTAACAAATGTATAATCAATTTCTGATGAACTTGGGAACATGATGCAGCTGAGTCTGAATAATCCAGCTGTGAGGCAACACAGAGAGTATATCAGGATCCATGTCAGGATGACTGCAGAAGGAATCAATAAGTGTGGGACCAAAATAAAAATGATCAAAGTTTGGAAATAAAAACCAAATGATCATATTCAAGCCATCAAAGCTAGCTCAGACCCATCACTGCTGTTGAACTCCAGCCAACGCTAATGTTAGGTGATGTTGTCATTACGCCTCTTCACTTGGATGCTGAGGGATAAATCCTGGACCGTACTCCAGCCTTTAGCAGCTCAGTGTGAAAACGAGCAGCTGCCATCAAGAAGAACTGGGAGAAAACTACAACAACTATTCCGTCAGTGAACTAGCATACAGAAGCTAGCTGGCAGTTCCTGAGTTCAACTACGGCAAGCTGCTGGGGCCTGTCTCAAAGGTAAGGACATATGTTAAAAAAACACTGAAATTTAAATAAAATCATTTCATAATGTGTTGTGTGGGCGTAAAAGTGGACATCATAGTTTGGTTACATTAGACTCTAACATGGACTTCCTGATCTGAACTTAGCACAAACAGTGAAGGAAGTCCCTGATTGGTCGATTATTTCTTTGTTGTAACAATGCTTCTGGTTGATAAATCCTACCCTTTTTTAAAATGGACCCACATTTGTAAGGAACATGTGTTTGTGGGATGAGCAGCAGAGCTGAGTTTGTGGTTTGCACCCATGACAAATTTGCCAAATCTTCCCTGCCGATGCCAAACAGCTGATTCTGCTGCTGCAACTGACTCTTGTATTCAGCTTCTGGTGCCTCCTACAGCAGTTGGTCGGTTGGTGTCTGCTCCTTGAATCAGAACATCATGTTCAACTGATATGGATTGGACCCATATGATAGACCAACTTTGAGCTGGTGTTGTGGCCGCGTTTGGTTCTTCCACAATCTACTGAGGCTCCTGTTTGTTAAATGGTTGAAAGGCTTTGATGAGCCAATCCACCAAACAAGAGTCAACAGAAACATGAGCTGTTTGGCATCGGCAGAGAACAGTTGGGAAAATTTTTCATTGACGAAACCTACAAACTTGGCTCTGCTGCTCATCCTACAGATACATGTTCCTTACAAATGTGGCTCCATTTAAAAGAAAAAATAAACAGACTTTACAACAGTATGAGATTTATTACTGAGACATATTGTCAGGGGAGTTCTGGGCCTCCTGACAATGCGTCTATCTTAGTGGGCCTCATCAACACAGCCAACCCTACAAAATTGTTATAACCACACCTGCATTACCCAATGACCCATTAAAACAACTTTAACGTGATTTTAAATCCCTGAAAAATGTAAATAAATAATCACAAGAGTGAATGTAACATTTCCTCAGGAAGATCTAAATCAGGCCCCAAAACCCTCAACCTGGGACTGACAAGACTTACAAGCAAAAAAACAAGCCTAAGTTGCTTATAATAAGCGGGCTTGGCAACTGTGCCGAAAGACCAGGAATGGGACGGACTAAACCATTCTGTTCAATTGGAAGGGGAGGAGAGGGGCCTTTGGAAGACTCCCCTGTTTTCCAGAAAGGAATTCTGAATGTTTGTTTACTTATTCCGACAATTTTAACTATCTTAATGCAGTTATAACACAAACAAAAGAAAAAGCGTAATTGAAAACACATTTTATTTCAGGCCCATTAAGGGGCCCCCTCCCCATTTGGGCCTTAGGTAGTCTGCCCCCCCCCCCTACAACGCCCCTGTGCATTGTTACAACTAAGAAGTAATCCACCAAACACAGATTTCCTTACTTTTTGTGCTAAGTTTAGATCAATGCAGCCATGACAAAAAACAAAAACAATAAAATTAATAATTATATTTTTGTTTCACATTATTGTTCATACAGAGAATTACTCTTGGAGCACTTGGAGCTTCACACCCCTGTTTAACCATCAGACTTTTTCACCACACACAGATGGTTTTATCAACCTTTTGCACTGCTAAAAAAAAAAAAAAAGAAATATAAATAAGTATTTTGTCTCATTTTTCGCAAAAAAAAAATCTTTTTATCCTTGATATGAGCCACATTCAACTGACAAAATCATGTCTTAAAATTCAGACGTTAAAAGACAAAATAACACCTGAATTGCTTGTAACGAGTTAAAAAAAAATCTGCCAATGGGATTAGAAAAATTTGCCAGTCAAGTTTCTTGAAATTGAAATAATTTTTTAATACAAGAACCTTTTCTCTTACTCCTTTGGCAGATGTTTTTTTTTTACTCGCTAAAAGCAATTCAGACCTCATTTTTGTCTTTGAATAACTTAAAATGAGATTTTTTTTCCTGGTCTGGTGAGTGTGGCTCATATTCAGTCTATCAAGACATTTTTTACTAATAATAAGACAAAACACTTGGGTCAGGTTAGGTTAGGGTTAGGCTAATCCTAACCCGATTTTTTTGCAGTGTGATTTTGGTATTTCAGGTCAAAACTGAAAACAAACTTGTGATTCTGCTTCACTCAGGTGGCTGATTTCAGACCTGACTTTGAGGAACAGGGCAAGTTGTGATTGTGAAGCAAAAAGAGAAAAATATGCCAGCTGTAATGAGGCGTTGAGGAGTGACTTCTACCTGCACACGCTCTGTGCTTGTTAGCCTGCCTTTGAGAGCACGTTTCTCCATGCTGGCATTAACAAGCAGGTACTGCATCTGCAGCTGTCTGCCACCAGCTGTCACACCCCTGATTGGGCTGATGGTTAAAAAAAGGCTGCAGCACCTGGAGACAAATTCCAGTTTTGGTTCTGGTAGCTCTCCAGAGATCTGTCAGCTGATTTACTGGGGTGATGTTTTCTGGCTTGGTCTTGGTCTTTGGGAGGTCGTCATGGATTCTGTATTCTTCGACAAACATCACTCTACCTCCATACTTTACTTCAACTCCAACCTGCTGAGACAACCTGAGCATACACTCCTGTCCTTTGTGAGTCCCACCTGTAGTCCCCGTTCCACTCGTGAACGGCTGGTTCTCATGTATTTCATGAATATGTGCCCAAAACAGCGGATACTTTGGGAGAACCAGGCCGTTAGAAACTCTAAAGGATGACGTTCATGACAGTAGAGCGGGTTCACAGAGGTAAACCAGTTGAGGGTCGGTGGTCTGTGGTGAACAATGACATCATGAGTGAAACACTGAACTCAGGGAATCAAAACGCACCCATCAAAACAGAAGCAAAAATAAAGGGAGAGTTACAACGTGTTCTGTCCCAAGTGAGCACAACAAACGGACAACAAAAGAAAAAAAACTATAAAAATGTCTAGATAAACAGAATAATAATAATTATCTTTAAATAGTGTCACACATTTCTTTATTTGATAATACTAAATTAAAAGGAAGCTTTCTTCTTTCCTTCCCGCTCTCCTCTGCTTCTGTTTATATCGCTGGCTCGGTGAGGCAGACAGCCTAACACACCGATCACACTCCTGTCGTTTCCTCTGTCACCATGACAACTACCTGCTGGACAAGCGTTCCCCCAGTGCTACTTAACGTAAACCTGTGGAGAGAGAGAGAGAGGAAGTCATCAGAATAAAACGATGATGCACTGGTGAAAACATTCATGGTGTTGGAGTGATGAATTTGTCGGAGTCACTGAGAATTATTCTTAAAACCCTCTGGGTCTCACGCCTGCCGGCGGGTTCAAAATACCACTAATTTTAGATGACTGGCATTTACAAACTGTTTGTCCAATCTAGAGGCTGAAAAAAACTGGCGTAATCGTCAGATTCCCTCAAGTGTCTGAGGTTACCTGAATGCATCACACGTGACGTCGGCAACATGCCTGAACAGGCTGAAGAAAACGGGAGAATTTCATGAGAGCTCTTCAACATCGCTTTTATTCATACGACATCTTTGAAAATTTGCAGGAATTAAAACATTTGCTCTAGCTAAGCTCCATAAAAAAACAAATAATTTTACGTTTTTCACCGCTTTCAACAAGCCCTGAATGACCGACATATACCCTCTACACGCGCTTCAACAACTCTCATTCATTTTCTCATTTCATTTTCATTCTTCCCCTATAGCATGCCTTATACCCCTGCCCTCTGTGCCTTCAGAGTTTCTGGAAAACTTCTGTTTGAGAGGCAGAGAGCGAAAGGCAGGAAGGGTTAGCATGATGCCTCTGCAATGTAGGCTGTAAACTGTGTAAAAATAAAATTCAATCATACTACCCCCATCCAAAGTGTAGCTTAAGCCCCTCTACAGCCTCTACCTTAGACCTCAGAGAAGGTGCGCTTGATTTTATTACCCAACTGTCCGGGTATGATATTCATTTTATTAATTAGTATCTTGTGTGCACATTGTGTGCACATAATTTCATTTTTTTTATCCATGTCATGTCTGGGGTTGTTTAAATTACCATTGTGATTACTTTCACAGGTATGATTATTATTTTCACAGGTATGAAGAGGTTTAGGAGAATAATGATTATTTTAATACAGTCATTAGAGTTCCTGTGTGGACTTATTAAGTAACCTTGAAAAAGTCTCTCTTCTAGATATCTGCCTGATCCAAGCGGCAACCTCCAGTCTGAAAATATGAGGCAATGCGGAAGTGCTAAAGTCTGCTGTTCCTTGAGTGTCCGCTTGAGGCTGGCTCCGGAAGTACCGGAAGTCACAAACACACCAAGCCAAAAAAAGCCGTTTTCACGGCCAAAATAAGCACATTTACAGCCTGGTACAAAGAATGTCTCCTGTCTGAATCGCTAATTTCACTAACAGCACGCACTGTACAGGGGGTGAATTTTTTTCTTATTCGGCAGTGTCCACAATATCAAGCTCACCAGTTCGTCCAATCAGAGGCACAGCTCAGATCACGTGACTGTGGAGCGTCCTATGGCTGTTACTGTGGAGACCCACAGCACGCCTCATTTCCAATATGGCCGCGCCGACCGTTTGGCTTCAAAAGTCCGTTTCAGGAACAGACAGGTGACGTCAAGGAGACTACGTCCATTAATTATACAGTCTATGGGCTGATCCTAATCCACAACTTAAAATGAGATTATCAGCACCAATAGAGGATATTTCTGGATGCTATTTCTTAGTTTCCCGATCAATCATTATTTCAGTCATTAACTTGATTTTTATTCCCGATAAATGTTTTTATCTTTATTGTATGTACATATTTGTAGCACTTTGAGGTTTGTTTTAAATGTAAAGTGAGTTTTAAATAAAATGTATTACTGTTATGAATCAATCTTGTTTAACTTTGTATTTTGGAACAGATAATTACAGATTTGATTTTAGTTTGCTGTAAAAGACTCAGATATGAATGTTTGCCCGAGCATTTAGCAAAGTAACAAACCGAGAGATTCACTCCGTTAGAAATGATGAGCATTAAATCTAGACTGATGTGAAAACCTTCAATGATTCTAATCAAATACACGGAGATGTCTACTCCCTCCACAGGAGAAGACGTTCACCGGTGCAGTGAGGAGGTTAGAAAACTCTCAGAAAGTTAAACTGAAAATGGTCGAGGCAGAAATAAAACGATGAAATCATCTCATTGTGCTCAGCATTGGTGCCCAGAGATCTCACGCTGTGATTTAAAGACTATATAAAAGACTAGAGGGACAAAAACAGTTTGATAACCCAGCTGTGGCTCCTCGTATTACAGGAAACTACTCACCTGGACCTGGGCTAGTGCAAAA
Organism: Labroides dimidiatus; assembly: GCA_030710495.1. NCBI lineage: Eukaryota > Metazoa > Chordata > Actinopteri > Labriformes > Labridae > Labroides > Labroides dimidiatus. The sequence continues at coordinate 4,441,787 of CM061147.1, forward strand.
AGTTGTCTATTCTGGCAAAGGAGCAAGAACCAGACCGGACTCGGGCCATGAGCTGAACACACTCTGTGGCCTGACCGAGGGCTAACATCAGTGGAGGCTGCTTCGGCAGGTTTTGAGATTCTGAAACAAAAAATAAATAAATTTATCAGTAAAAAAAATAAAAGTTATCGTTTTATGACAATGACAAAGATATCACAGCTAATTCTAATTCTAAACACTTTTCTCCTGTTTGGATTCTTAGTGGATTTTACTGTGTTACTTGAATGTTAATCACTTTAATTATATCAATATCATTTTCACTCAGGGTCCATGTAACATGTAGCCAGACTGTGTCCTGGTCCTCAACTCCACACACATGGCTTGAGCATGTTCACCCATCTCTCTTTGCCTCTATCTACACCAGTGTTAGGAGCAGAGTGTGTGTTGGGTACCCAGTATGGCACTGTTGAGTGCGGAGCAGAGTGACTCTCTCTGTGTTGGGTCCAACTGCTGGCCCACTGGGCAGTTCCATGGATCTGAGTAAGCAAGAAGGCTGAAAGCATCCTACAAAGAAAAACAGATAAAAACAGAAGAACGACTTGATTACAACACTTCAATGCATCAATCCAGCAGTTATAATAATGCCAACATGAAGGCATTCTCCTCTGAATGCAGCAATAATCAGCAGAACTTCCCCTGAAGTTGTTCTCAAATGAAAATGTCTCACTGTTATTTTAAATGATCTCTGGTCTCACTATTTTCAGATACACATCATTGAAGTAAAGCCAGGTGATAATTAATCACTACTTCAACACTCACAGGAGGTAATAAGTGTTCTCTTGTGACTAAATATAAAAGTCTGACTCATAACTCAACATGTTTTCATCAGGTTAAGAGCTTTCAGGGTGAGAAGACATCGAGCAACTCAGGACACTGTTGTGTCTTGGTGTGGAGTTTTTCTGACCCCTGGTGGTTGAAGGAGGAACTTCAGTGGGCAACAGCAGCAGAAAAACTGTGATGACAGTTGTTTTACAGTTTGAGACTTTTTAATAAATATTTACTTTTTTCAAGATCCTTTAGCTACAAAGAGGAAAAGGACAATCTGGATTGTTCTCAGGTCAAAGTCTCAAAGCCAGCATCTGTGATGGTATGGGGGTGTGTTAGTGCCCATGGCATGGCTAACTTGACCATCTGTGAGGGCTCCATTAATGCTGAAAGGTACATACAGGTTTTGGAGCAACATATGCTGCCATCCAAGCCACGTCTTTTTCAGGGACGTCCCTGCTTATTTCAGCAAGACAATGACAAGACACATTCTGCACCTGTTACAACAGCGTGGCTTCATAGTAAAAGAGTGCAGGTACTAGACTGGCCTGCCTGCAGTCCAGACCTGTCTCCCATTGAAAATGTATGGAGCATTATGAAGCACAAAATACAACAACAGAGACCCCGGACTGTTGATCAACTGAAGTTGTTCATCAGTCAAGAATGGTAAAGAATTCCACCTCCAAAGCTTCAACAATTAGTGTCCTCAGTTCACAAACACTTATTGAGTGTTGTTAACAGGAAAGGTGATGGAACACAGTGGAAACATGAGCCTGTCCCAGCTTTTTAGGAATGTGTTGCAGACATCAAATTCAAAATGAGGGAATATTTGCAAAAAAAAGTTTATCAGTTTGAACAATAAATATCTTGTCTTTGTAGTGTATTCAATTGAATATCGGTTAAACAGGATTTACAAATCTCATAGCAGACTTCATTGGAATTGGGGTTGTATTCAGACAGCCTATTGGAAGAACCCCAAATCTGTAAAATGTTGATAAAACCAAAATTTGAGGCTTTGAAAATAATTTAAAGCTTATATTGAAAAGACTACATATTATTAAATGCTGACACTGAACACTTGAGAAATATGTATAATATGTCAATTTAAAATGTGATAACAGCATGTTTCAGAGCAGTCGAGACATAGTCATCCAAACACTCTTAAAGTTTTGTGATGCCACCAGAAGAGACATCAAACGAGAGGTAAACAACATTACTGGAAACAAAAAGAGCTTCCCACAGAGGCAGGTTAGATCTCACCATTCAATAAGAGACCAGGAGAGGAAATAAATAAGTGACTACAGAATGTGGGTTTTACATCACTGAAAATAACATCAACCAAAGAGTCTGAGAATCTGAAGAAATCTCTGTGGACAGAAGGGACAGGGCTTATATCTGACAGTGGATTAAAAACAGACACGACTTTACATTGACAGTCACTGCATTGGCTCAGACCCACATCTAAAAACCATCATCTGCAGACCCAGTTTATCACTGCATCCACAAACGGGATCTGACAAATCAAAATGGTAATCAAGGACGCCGCATCCCTCACTCTGAAGAGGACACAGACCATTCTCCTTTTTACCGCTGCACACTTCAAAACCCAGTACATTCCTACCCAGGACATGGTAGCCTACATATCTGAGACCGAACCATGGAGCAGGTTAAGCTCCCAAACACACAATCACTTTTTATAAAGCAAGAGGATCTGAAACAACATTTTAAATGCATAACAACAGCATGGCTCTGTAGTAGAAGAGTGCTGGTGCTGAACTGGCCTGCCTGCAGTGTGACATCAAAAATCATTTGATGCATCATGACACAAAGTTATGAAAACTGTTGAGCAGCTGAAGTCCCAAATCAGGCAAGAATGGGAAACATTTCACTTTAAAGGTTTGGAAACTGGTCTCTCTGGATCCAGAGAGTTAAAGGATGATGCATCACCACGGTAAACAAGCCTGACTGTTAAAAAATGTGTTTCTGACATCAGATTTAAAGTCAGTGTTGGTAATCAGATTTAGATAGACTTTTTGTTATTCTGGTTAAAATGATCTTTATGTCCTGATGTCAATCAACACATGATGTGTTCTTAAAATAGAGTGAAAAATATTTACTGTCGACAGCAGGAGTAAACCTGGGAAACACCAACCAATCCAAGTGTTTAGGATCCAATTTATTAAACCAATCAAATCTTGTCCTGCTGTTCTGCCCGCCTCCTGCTCGCACATTCTGCCGGCGTGCACTCGCCCTGATTCAATGCACATAACCAAGAGGGATCGAAGTACGCTGGAGAATGGCAGAAAAACTACCTATACCCTGATTACTGCTAATGTAGAGCAAACAAAAACCATGTGCTGAGGACCAGTTTGAGTCTGTGGTTTTGAATCAGTCATGATCATATGATCATGAATCAGTGGCGCTCCTGCATGTGAGCAGTGGCATCGTTTTGGAGGATCTCTGAGTGTGGGAGGGTGGGGGCTAAACAGAGTCCTGCGGAGATGCTACATTCAAATTCATGCTAGTTTTCTGTGACTACCAACCCTGCCTTTAAAATGAGAATATATTTTTCAGTTTCATCATTTGCTGTCTCTGCACTATTTTCAAACAAGTGAAGCTTTCAGTTATTTTCAAACTGTAAAATCTCTTTTATGAACATTTTATGAGGTGCCTGAGGACGCTCCTAGATTAAACACACCCAACCAGGATTTGATGATCCGTTCCCTGTAAAGTTAAATCGTCTCTCCGTTTTGAGATCACTTTAATCCCATCAGCTGTGCAGCTGATGAAGGATCGAGTGTGTTCACACCTGTAACATCTTCTTGTGTGTGGCGTTCTTTCCGTACTCGCGGCACAGCTGCTCACTGAGTGCCTGTAGCTCCCGTCCAAACTGGATCATCCTCTCAGTGGCTGCCTGGTTCCCTCCATAAAGCTGTCTGCTATTACTCCAGCCTTCCTCTGCGGTCACAGAAACACACACACACACGCACGCACGCACGCACGCACGCACGCACGCACGCACGCACGCACGCACGCACGCACGCACGCACGCACGCACGCACGCACGCACGCACGCACGCACGCACGCACGCACACACACACACACACACACACACACACACACACACACACACACACACACACACACACACACACACACACACACACACACACACACACACACACACACACGTCCTCGCAGTCAGAAAAACTGAGGGCAGAATATGGGAAACACTGAAGGGGAAACGCTTTGTGTTGTCGATGAACTTCAATGATTGAAAAAGAACAAGAACATCATCTCTTGGTGTGTGTGTGTATATGTGTGTGTGTGTGAGAGAAGGAGAAGTACCTGTGACCCCGTTACCAATGCTGTTGTCGTCTGGTTGAAGGATTTCTTCATGCTTGTATGTGCCATTCATGATCCGTGCTGAGGAGCCTTCAACAACCCCATTTGTATAGTGCTCTGCTTCAATTTCCATGTCACTGTCACTAAACACACACACACACACATATACACACACACACACAAAAGATGACACACAGGGGTGTTACACATGGTTTCAAAGATCAGACCTGAGTGACGTGGCAGTCTACTCTGACAAGCAGGAAAACTACAACTGTCACCACATTCTGACTCACATGAGACTCAGTCTCACTTGAGACTCTGAAAATGTGAAATAATCGTCTATCGATGGAAAAACTCCCACTTGGAGGAGGTGAGAGCAGCAGAATGAACACAACACAGACCTTATCCAATTCAAAGCTGTTCGAACAAAGTTAATTTACTGTTCCCTGAAGTCTTGTTAGACACTGATAAAAAATAATCTTCACTTGAAAAACAGCAGAAGGCTCAAATTTTACAACTGCATTAAACTGAGTTCTTTCTCCAGGTTATCCAGAAGCACACAAAGGATAATCAGAGATTACTCCATACTGACATGATATCATCACACAGATTTGTGGTCTGCACATCCATGATGTGAATCTCCCGTTCCACCACATCCCAAAGGTGCTCTATTGGATTGACACCTGGTGACTGTGGAGGCCATTTGAGTACAGTGAACTCATTGTCATGTTCAAGAAACCAGACTGAGATGATTCCAGCTTTATGACATGGAGCGTTATCCTGCTGGAAGTCTCCATCAGAAGATGGTACACTGTGCTCATAAAGGGATGGACATGGTCAGCAACAATACTCAGGTGGACTGTGGACTTTAAACCAGGCTCAGCTGGTACTAAGAGGTCCAAAGTGAGCGAAGAAAACCTCCTCCACACCATGTGGCTGAAGAGTTGATCCAAGGCAGGATGGATCCATGCTTTCATGTTGTTTACTAGAAATCCTGAGTCCACCATCTGAATGTGGAACAGAAATCCAGACTCATCAGACCAGGAGAGGTTTTTCAGTCTTCTATGGTCCAGTTTTGGTGAGCCCGTGTGGATTGTAGCCTCAGTTTCTTGTTCTTAGCTGACTGGAGGGTCACCTGGTGTGGTCTTCAGCTGCTGTAGCCCGTCTGATTCAAGGTTGGACCTGTTGTGGGTTCAGAGATGGTCTTCTGCAGACCTTGGTTGGAACCAGTGGTTCTTTGAGTTCCTGTTGTCTTTCTATCATTTCCAGTCAGTCTGTCCTCTAACCTCTGACCTCTGGACTCAACACGACATTTAGTCCCAGAGAACTGCTGCTCCCTGGATGTTTGCTCTGTTTGGGACCATTCTCTGTAAACCCTAGAGATGGATGAGGGTTCAAATCCCAGTAGATCAGCAGTTTGTCAGATACTCAGACCAACAACCATGCCATGTTCAGAGTCTCTTAAATCACCTTTCTTCTTCATCCTGTCTACATGACTCAGTGCTGCAGTGTGATTGGCTGATTAGATATTTGAGCTGAAGAGCAGGTGAACAGGTGAACATCATAAAAAGGACAGTGGGTCTATTCCCACTCCGCCATGTCTTATAACTGAGCATTTCTACAGGAACTACTATGTTTGATATGATAACATACAGCTCATATCTGTTTTTAAGAACTCCACAGTGAACCAGCATGTGTGTTTCTGTCCACAGTAACTGACTCTGTCTGTACCTCGTTTCCTGGGTGCTGTTGGCGCTGTGAGGCTGGCTCTTTGTGGAGTCAGAGGAGTTGGACTCTGAGTAGTTGACGGAGGAAGGGGAGGAGGAGGTCGAGGATGAGTTGGAGGAGGACACGCTGGGGTATTTAACACTGCTGCCGCCAGTACCGCTGTGGTTCTTTGATTTGTTGGAGGGAGTCACCCCGTTACTGCAGGTTGGGCTGTCGGCTCCTGGGTCAGAAAGGGAAAATAATATTTCATCAGTTCTTATAAAAACTCATTTCTTTAGATGGTCCCTTGAATCTGTGTTGATGTTTTGTTAACAGGTATGTTCATATGTATCACTCTGTACCTCCGGTGTGCAGATGTGTGATGCTGGTGCCATGGCGGGGGCTCAGGCTGGGTGAGCCAGGATAACTATCTTGGGACTTGGGTGAGCGAATGGTCAAGCAGCAAACCTCGCTGTCTGTACCGTTCACCATCTCCACGAACTGACGACACCTACAGAGCAAAGCACACAGATTATGATGGACGCAAAGAGCAGAGCAGAGCAGAGAAGCACTCCAGGACTAAACCGATGGAAGTACTGAGTCAGATTTAAAAAAAAAAAAAAAAACAAAACAAAAAACATTGTGATTGTTTTGCACTGGGGGGATTTTTAATTTCCAGATTGTTTTCCAATGTGTTTAATTAAACTAATTTTATTTAGTGTCTGACCAAAACCGAAGAGTTTTCAGACAAAAAAAGGCATGACTCATGGTCTTAAAGTCGTGTTTTTCTGTCTGTGTTTACATCTTTGTCAGTGCAGGTATTCTGGACAGTGTTCAAAATCTCATGAATATCGATGGCTGCACGAACATGAGACATGGTGATGAGACACGCAGGTTCCACAAGAGAGAACACGGGGCTTTTATAGTTTTTCACATCCAAGAGTAGAAGACGTTGTTCATAACCAGTTTATAACATTTTTCCCCACAAATTCCTCTTCTCTGCCAAGTTTGGCCAAAATTTCACAGCAAGAATTTTTCATCAACACGGTTATCACGGTGATCTCTTTGTGGTAAGTCATTTCAATGCCAGTATTTTTTGAACTTCAGACATGAGGGGCTCCTGTTAGTCTGCAAGTCTCCATGCGGAAGTTGGAAATTTTCGGAGGTGCACAACGTAAAAATCTTCTGCATGAAAAGGACCGTGCGACAGAGATGAGGCTGTTAAAATGACCTCATTTGTCCGCACAAAGCCGCATGGACCTTGAGGATACATGAAGCGTAAACCAAGCTTTGTGATCAAATTACTCCACACACAGCTTTGTGGACAACAAAGTAAAAATGCCTTGTGTGTTTATGTATGCAAAACATAAAACAGGTCATTCATAGTCATATTATATTTCTGGAAAAAGTTCAAAGAAATATCTTCAACTACTTTTGTTGTTGTGTGAAAGCTGGGGTTGCCAAGGGGTGGAAAATTTTGGGAAAGTTTCCTTGGGAATTTTAGCTCAGGAATATTTGAAATTTTCAGGGTTTTGTTGACGTCAACCTTAATAAATTTTCCTAAAAGTCGCTCAAACAATTATTTTATTGTTCACCATTAATCCAGTTTGTTTTTCTATGAAAGAATACATTCTGTGACGTTAAAGATGATGACCAGTCATAACGAGACAGTAGCCACTGAAGACGATGAGGTCCACGTACTTGATGAGAGGAAAGTATGGCCTGAAGGGAAGCTAAACGAAATGATTTGACACTTTCAAATGGGACTTCTTGGGGAGGGTGCTGAGAGGACATGGGCAATATGTTTACGGTACTTTAAATACCTGAATTTTATTTTATTTTTCACCATTCATGGTTTTTGTTGTTCCTTGAAAGAACCCATTACACTTCTACAGTTTTAAAAACTTAGTGTCATTTATAAATGTTGTATCAGCTATATTTACATGTATGTTTGTGTACGCCAAATATTTATGAGTACATTCATGACAGTTAGACTCTATTTGGGAAAATTCCTGAAAATTCATTTATAATGTCAGTTGAAAATATTGAATTAGACATGTCTGCATGCATGTCTGCTTATAACAAACCACAATGTTTAATATTTAAAGTTTCTGAAAATTCCTGTTAATTTCTGAAAATTCATGGAATTTTGCGACCCTAGTGAAAGCCATTTTTTCAGGCACCTCATGTTTCTCATCCACCAGCTCCACATCCATAGCAGTGTGAGCATAGGGAAAACAACTACTGCTTAGCTTAAGGAATTAAGTATTGCACCAGCATCCTGGTGCTGTATTTCATCATAATCCTGTACATCAGGTCGACTTACTTCAACATGAATAGTAGGTTGGGGTTGTGTTCTAACAGGCCCGGATAAAGCTGCTGAGTAGCTTCTATAGCTTCACCCACCCGCCCTGCCAACACCAGCTTCTGTATTCCTGTCAAAAGAGAGTAACCGTGTTATTTCCAACATATTTATGAAAGCCACACAGGCTTCACAACAAACTTCAGACACAGACTGATGTGTTATTCATAAAGGTCAATAATCAAGATCAAAAAACTCAATTATCTTTTACATCTTCAAGTACTGATGGGATACCTGCTCATACGTTTACACAAAACATCTAACGAGGATAGAAAAAAAAACATCATGCCATGGAGGATTATTTTGTAAAGAAAGAAAAACCTTCATTTAGCACTGTGGAGGGGGTTCATCAATCCAGTGTCCAAGGGACTTTATGAGAATTAGGTAAGAAAAACAGGTGATGATGATGAGTCCCACTCAACCTCTAAAGAAAACTTCAACAGCGACTTAAAGGCTCTGTGAGGACTTTCTGTTTAGGGTTGAGTTCAGTGACACCTGTGGCCACACTTGGTAGTAGTTTTTTAGGGATAAAGACTCCATTTCCCATGAGCACTAGCACCCACTGTCTCCTAGCAATGCACGTGTTTGTTTTGGAGAGCAAATCTACTTTAAACACTACTTTTCTTTGTTCAAGACAACTTTTTACTGGATATGAAGCATAGAGGTAATGTATTTATTTGTCGTTATATAGAACTATTGGATTAGCGTTTGACCCGATCACAGATGCTGAGAAATAACCAGTTCTGGTTCTGATAATTGCAGGCAAATTAATAGAAGTGTGACTATTTCAAGATCCCTTTAAAAGTCCTCACAGTGTTTGTTAAAAATCTTCTTTGGTGATTTTTGAAAAGGAATGTTCAATTCTAGGATATAAAAGTTGACCCTTTGATCATTGATAGAAGTCAGCTCTTTAAACCCTAACAACGATACTGCAAGTATAATAGTGGAGTGTACAACACCAGATACAGCAGCATCACTTAAATTACTGTGACATACAGAGAGGACAAAACAGCTTTCCAGAGCAAACACAGCAGCTCAACATTCTCGTGCTACTTTAGCTAACACGGCTAAAAGAGAGACTATTCTCTACTGACGGCTGTGGTGTGGTTCAGGTAAGACCTCTGAGCTTTTATTTGCCTTTCATAGTGCATAGCCATATAACTACACAAGACTGTTTTCAGTTTATACAGTAAATATATGAACATGTTTTCACAGAATTGGATAAAAACAGTCTTTTAAATGACTCGGTACTGTGTGGTATGACTGCAGAAAGTCACATTAATTGCAGCTAAATAAGTTGTTGGCTCGTTCCCTCACTCTGCCTGTTCTTTATAGATGTCTGGTCCTCTTGTATCATGGTCTCTGTGGCTCTGGCGAAGGCTGTTGCGGTGGCACAGTACCCATGGTGCACCAGATAGCTGGACACCATACTGGAAGAAAACATGAAAGCACTGTTTGATGGTTGAATTTATTCACACTCAGCTCACATCACTGAAGTGCATAAATCTAATCTACAATGTGGAGGTCGTCCTAAAGAAGGCAGAGATGATACTGGACCTCATCGGCTGCCTGTCACATTTGTCTGGCCAATAAAAACCTCAAGATCTTCACATTTCCTTTTCCAGAACTGTCAAGACTGAGTCTTACTTCTGCAGGATGGCTTGCCACTCCCCGAGCCTCTCTCCAATCGGGAAGCGAGCGATCATGCTGTGGATCTTCGCCCTCCATTCGCTCATGTAGTCCTCGATGTCAAAGACAAATGGCTGCTGGCCAAAGTTGGCATCCACAATCTCACCTGGAGTTTGAAGCCCTACTGTTGGGTACAAATTGGGCTGAAAGACATTGATGCAAAATGTAAAATAAAGAATAGGGTTCATTTTTGCATTGATTTGATGAATAAAATACACAGAATAAAACATCTTAAGCTGTGTATCAGAGAAGTAATATTCAGACACTTATGAGACTGGTGCTGGGTTTTGGTTTGGGATGTCCTGTTTGAGTATCTGAAACTTAAACTGAAACACTAGACAGAACAGTTCCACTCATGTGGCCTTTTTCATCTAAATCAGTTAGAGGCAGTAAGTGGCAAACAGAGAGTTAGTATGAAAAACTCCACAAAACAACTTGTTATATTCCTCTCTTGGAAAGTGTAGCAGAATAAACTGACTGATTCATCAACATATAATGTTACTTTGCTTGTTACTTGTTAATGTTACATAATTGTTGGTGCCCTTCTGTTAGAGAGAAAAACCCACACCAATCATTCAAATAACTTGAAACTGACAAACTTCATGTTAAATAAAGACTCTCTGAAAATAAACATAAAAATCAGAAATTACTTTTGAATTTTGGTTCGACAGAATGACTTTTAAAAACACAAACTAATAAAAGTGGCCTGGACAAAACTGATGGTACCCTTAAGCTAACATTAGCGATTAGCATTAACAAAAGAGAGTCAGACTTCTGGCCAAAAACGTCTCACTCTGCTTCAATAGGCAGCACTGTGTCCTTTTTTGATAAGTGAAAGCTTTGATCAAGCTTTTGTGTTTTCCTCTCATCCATAAATTTAAGTGTGTTCAGTTCCTTGAGCTGCAATAAGAGGAAGGTTGTTTCCCCTCTACTATTCATCATGGTCATCAACTTCCTCATCGGGGGGAAATTTGCTTGGGCTTAACAGGCGTACCAAAACCTGTCAAATCCGTTTGAATCGGACAGCGATGGTATCATCTACGTAAGTCAATCTAGCTGTGCTCAGTCTGTTCTTGGTCTGACTAAGCTGTTCACATACTTTTAACAGTCTGATCTCTTGCTGACTAAGCTCATAGTCCGACTTCTGAAGCTGCATGTTAACATACTTAGCGACAGATAGTACAATCTGACTCTGATAAACTTTGACCTTGGAGTTTACTCTTCAGACATTCTTGGCTCTTTGGTTACCATTCATGTTATTTGTCTCTTCTACTCGTCATCAATTTTCCTCTTGCAGCCTTGTCCGTGGAGGATGGCAACAGTCCCGATGACCTTAAACTTTGAATAATGTGTGAAACTGTAGTCTTAGGAACATCATGCTGCGTTTGTCCAAAGGGCTCTAGTTAAACTAACGTTAGCTTCTGGAGCTTAGCTTCATTAGCTTATCTGTAATAGCCCAGATAACAAAGGTTGACAAACGTTCTGCTGAATGATTCAGTGTAAATACTGTAGCTCCAAACTAACAGAGACACTCTTGGTAAAGAGGGTAAAAAGGAGGTTAGATTTTTCTCATGACTGATGCTGATCCTCTGTCTTGTTGCCTGAGATGCTGATGGTAACCAGATGCAGTTTATCAGGTTTGCTCTGGGACCTGGAAGTTTTGTCTTCTAACTGAAGTTTTTTATGGACCTTCTCAACAGTAAAATGATTCATATATCCCTCCAATGTGTAGTTTAGACCCTTTTAGATGATATGTGATCTTTCTGTCTAATCATAAATAATGTCCTGTGAAATGTCTCCTACTGTGACAACTGCCATAGTACCTGTCACTGAATGTTCACTGTTTGTCTGAGTGAGTGGCAGGAGGTCAACTACAGAACACACCTGAGTTGATCACGTCCATACGGTCAAATTTTCAATCTTTCTAGGGTTACCATCATTTTTGTCCAGTTTTTCTGATTGATTTATTGGTCCATTTTTATTTTACATTACTTTTGTCAGTTTCAAGAGATTTCTTTCTTTAACAGTAGGATGGCAACAATTCTGTCCATCTGATATTTGATTAAACTGAAAAAGAAACCACAGGCTGTGTCTGATTTAGTTGTCATGACGGCACATATGATGATACTCACAGGGAGGTCCGTGAATGCTACACCTAAGGATAGAAGAACAAAGAGTTAGGCACAATATGAGAACTTTAAGTTGGGAATAAACGGTGACTGCTTTCCAAAGTGTTCACCCACCCAAACTGATTCCATTTTTGGTGTAAAAGCAAGTGTTGTTGATGAGGTTGACACAGCAGCCGATGACATCCCCAGTAGTGAAGGTTGGGCCGTATGGTTGGCCGGTCCCAGAGGAGCAGAAGGAGTGGCCGTCATCTCCATGGTAACCGTATGAATGCTTGTCCCATCCTAAGTAGGGCATGGTCAGAAGTGAACTATTACTTCATACTTAAAGTAGGTAACGAATAAATAAGACATTAACTAAGAGGAAAGGTTAGTGTGTGTGTGTGTTTGATTACATAACCAGCCTGCTCCTTTAGTTTCATTCAGCACATTACAAGATGGCCCTGTTTGGTCCAGTATAAATACACAAACATTACGGGTTCAGTCATTAAAGTGAATAGAGGAATCTGTTCTGGGTCACACTCCACAGAAGCTGCTGCTGAAGGAGAGGAAACAGTTACTCATTGACTTCTGCTGCTCAGATTTTCCCATATGACAACCACTGAGTGCAAAACTCACACACACTTTCTGACTTTTTCAAGGGATGCAGAGCTGTAAAGGACCAGCAGGGGGATCTAATCCATCTACAGAAAACTGGTGAGTCACTGCCAACAGGAATAGAAGCACCAGAGGTTAAACCAGGAGAGTTCGGGGAGGAGAAGAGGACATGATTTGCACATCCCTGATAAGTTGGACTTCAAGGAGCTGATGCATGTGTTTGCAACTGTGGCTTATTAAATAACAGAGACATATAGAGTTGTCTGATGTGAAAATGCCTTTTTGTTTATTCACAGTTAATGTCACTTGAGTGTAACTTCAAGCTGTGGGTCACATATACTCTAGTAGCTGTAATGAAGTGTTATGCTGGTGTCCCTGGTTTCTATCTTTGTTATAGCATGAACGGTCTAATGAGGTTAAAGGGTCTGACCCAACTTCACCCTTTTTTAGAAGAAAAAAACAAGATCTGTTATGATGCTCATCAATAAAGTCAGAAACCAAAGCCCATCACAGTGGTTGGAAACCTCTTGACTAACAGAGATGGTATAAAGCAGCTTGGCAAAACATCCAGCAGTTTATTCTTTGGGACAATTTAGACGACAAGTCCATTACAACTAACTTCAAACATATCAAAGAAATTGTTTAGTAATTATTGAAAACTTTAAGACAATAAGATAAAGTTGATTTCTATATAAAGGCTCTGTGAGAACTATCTGCTTGGTGTTGATAGCAGTGACACTGTTGGGTGGACTCGATAGGGGTTTTGTAGGGTATAGACTCCATTTCCCCTAAGAACTAAGATGTTTCTGTAACAGAGCCCGGCTTATCATCAGCAATCAGTCAGAAAATCAGAAGGCCCATTATTCAGAAAGCAAGTCAGTCAGAATATTAGTTTTGATTTAAGAATATGATTTAAATCCAAACAAATTTTCTGACTCGCAAGCCTTCTGACTACTGGGTCTTCTGATTTTTTGACTGAAGGGCCTTCAGATTTTCTAACCAACAGGCCTTCTGAAAATAGAGCCAATCTGGCCTGTAACATGAAACATTTGGGATGTCCAAGTGGATACCATTTCCCCTAATCCTAAAACATGCCTGTAACAGAGCCCACCTCAGTCAGAAGGCTTGTTAGTCAGAAAATTAGTTTGAATTTGAGAATACAAACTAAATCTAAAGTAATTTTCTGACTAATGGGCCTTCTGATTTTCTGACTAAAGGGGTACACACATAAGAATTTTATAAATGTCAAGAGATCTTTTTATCTGTTAGAGAGCCCACACATTTGGATCAAAAATTCAGATACGAACAGTTTTGATCATACTGTGTGTGGCGTGCTCCAATAATCTCAACACAGCTCACCACACACACAAAGATTTTGTCCCACCACCGATCTAGAATCTAGTCCTCCAAGACAGAAACCTTGCGTGACCAAACGTGAGCAAACAAAAAGGTAGAAGAAGAAACATAGCAACAGATAGCAACAACCAGCTAACACCAGACGCAACATTGGAGAAGACATAGAAGAGGAAATGATGGTGGTCTTCGGACTATTTTTAATGGAAAATTCCCAAACCACAACAAGAAAAAAAAAACAAGACAAAGTCTGTGGAAAAAATCCTGGACAAAGCAGGAACACTGACTTTTTGCCTCCTGATTGGCTACATTCAATTTCACATCTCAACTCACAGAGTCATGACTCGGGAGTTGTTGACTTTCCCCACATACCTGAAGATTTTTGGTCGTAAATATTGAACAAGTTTAATATTTAAAATTGTCGGCCCCGACCCATTTCACAGCTGATTATAGGGAACAATCTGAACACACCTCAGACCTCAGGATAATCTGATAGGATAATCTTGTAAGACAGATATAATCAGGCGTTTGTCATTCTTGGTCAGGAGGGAGAAAAGTCAGGACAAAAACAGCCCGACTTCTGATTTTCTGAATAAAAGGCCTTCTGAGGATAGGGCACATCCCATCCGTAACATGAAACATTTGGTCTGCTAAAACTTTGCTCTGCTCTGACGTCCAGCTCCAGCTTGAGTATCCACCATTACTATAACAAATACAAAGTCACAGAAATACTTTACAGCTGAAAAAAAAAGATCTCTCTCTGCTAAACTTTGTTGGTGTTTAGTCATTGAAGAGACCTTTTGGTCTATGTGCTATAAATGGATCTGTGCTCTCTCAGGAAAATCAGACCTGAAGATATATATATATATATATATATATATATATATATATATATATATATATATATATATATATATATACATATATATACATAGCTATCTATATTTATATATCTATATATATATATCGATATATATCTATATCTATATCTATCTCTCTCTCTCTCTCTCTGTCTGTCTCTCTCTCTCTCTCTATATATATATATATATATATATATATATATGTATATATATATAATGTGATATATATAATATAAAATATAGGCTCAGTATGGAGTACAATACAAGCTGTAATAATAAAGTTATCCATTGAGTGGACTCTGTACCACCTTAGCCACAGCCTGCCAGCAATGGGGGAGAATTTAAAGGTTTTTGGATGATTTCTCCACACCTCCATTCACTTCATTCAGATATCTGGAGGACAATCTTGTGATGCTTAAGTTTCTTTCTATTCTATTTTTTCAGGGATGCCTCCATTTTAACCTGAACCTGACAGCATCAAGTTTTCCAGCCCTCAGTTTGTCTCTTTTCAATCACAGCTTGTCTGCTGTTGCCAAAAAGCGGAGGGGGGGTCAGTGAAAGTAGGTCGACGCTGAGCTGACATACTAGACGCGTACTTGAATATGTGTATTAGTGAGTGTAGAGTTAAGTATTCAACTCAGCCAAGGGTGTTTGTTTTTGTGTAACAGTCATGTGGACTGGCTAATTTCTCTTAATTTGACCTCGTACTGCTCTGTCTCTCCATGTGCTCTTCTTAGTATGTGTGTGTATATACTCCTGTGTGTTTGTGTTTGTGTGTGTGCGTGTGTGTGTGTTGAGGTATTAGATTAATCTGCTGACAAGGATATTGCCTCTAATGCCTGGCTAGCTGCTCCAACATGCTAATGAAATGGGCAGGCCTCCACAACAGGATCAGACACAGAGGTCAGCAGTGGAGAAAATTGTACCAGTGAAGCAACACTTTGCTCAAAATATCAAACAGGAGCATGTACTGTGTTAGTGCGCAGTTCACTCCCTCTTCCAGCTTTGTCACTCTGAATTTCCTTGTCTCTGTCAGAATCCTTATCAGTCTCCTCAACAGGGAACATGTGAGTTTTCCTTAAGGGAAGGAAATCTGAACACTTCCATCCAAGCTGCGTTGTGCAATAATAGGATTTGACTACGACAAGGCTTCAAAACAACAGTTCACATCTGATATCTCAGTGGCTGTTCACTGTTATGACAGGGAACACAGCTGCATGAGCTTCTTTACTTTTGTTTCTGCCAACTGGAAAATATCTCCCAATACTCAAAAACTAGGGATGGGTATTTTAGGCAAATGTTCAATAGACACTGCTGATTACTTTATGAATATTATCCATTTAATGGCTGTCTATTGTTGTTGTAAGCTAGTTAGATAATATATATAATGGAATATGATCCGAGATTATATATTTTAGTTTTAACCAAGCTCTTTTTATGTCCCACTGCAATGCCATACCTGTTTTACTGGCTACTGGAAGTTGTGTTTTCTTGTGTTATTTTTGATGTTTTTATGGATTTACAGAAAATATTTTTGTTTTTCAAAGGAAAAAATCAATAGGCTTTCAAATGCCCTACTGTCATTGTATGACAGTTGCATCACATTACAACACGGGTCTGTAAAGACAATGGAAGAAAACATTTTCAACACTTTATTGCTGAACATCATATCATCATATTTGATATATGAGTTTCAAAGACCTCTATCTCATCAACAGGATTAATATTTATATATATGTATTTCAAAATAGCTGCTCCACACACTTTTTTTTCAGGAAAATTGTTACTAGTTTTCAAGAATAGCGATAACAACTAAATTGTTACTCATTTTTAAAAATAAATATTTTCAGCATTAAATGAATGTATATTTAGTAAAAACTTTGCTTAAAGAAAAAAATCCCAATTAATAATATATGATACAAAAAATATATCATAAACAAAATGATATAGCACCATTTTTGTAGATTTTGTTAAACATCTCTGTTCCAAAAAAAATAGAATTTTCTATTTTTTGATGGGTCAGGCTTTTGAGGGTTAAGGGGAGAAACTATCAGTTTTTTTAATATCAAACAATTATTTGAATATTTAAAAATCTCCACTTATGTCAGCTCAAAAGATGAACAAGGGAATATTGTTTAAAGCCTGTAAGATCCCCTGGCATTTAAGAAGTGGTTTAAAGGGGCTGTGAGGACAATCCTGAAAAGCTAGTATTTTACCAGGGTAAAGACTCCATTTCCCATGAGCACTAGCTCCCACCCCTTCATTAAGACGTGACTCTTATCAAGGTGTACCAAGGTGTATCTTACACACCAGATTTACTGTACTACAAGATGTTTCTGCAAGCAGTTTTTCAGGCCTTTTAAGAGATTAATGTGTGGATATATTTAGCCTACAACATTTCAAAAAAGCCTTAAAAACATTCAAATCCAAAATATACACAGGCCAGTAGTGAGAAACACAAACACACTGAGAGACGTAATCAGTCAGTCCAGGACACACACAGATAAATCCATGGAGTTGGGAGCAAACACACACTGGCCCACAAATGCACTGAGTCAGTCAGAGTTAAGGCAATCAACAGTAATCTGTCTACCAGGGCTATAGACCATCTGTAGAGTCCCAAAACATTTCTGTAGATAATATGAGAGCCTGGTTTGGAAACATGCTCATGTTTTCCATGCTCTTCCACCCTTTGTGTGACTTTTGACATGTGAATCAAGAAGAGAGGAGAATGAATTATTTCTCTGGATGTATATGAAAGTGTGTCAGTGTGTGTGAATCTACAGCCTGCTGAATGAACTGTCCTGATGTCCACAGCTTTCCACAAACCTCGGCCACTGGACAGATCTTGACTAGTCAATAGGCAGGTCAGGTGGCCCCGGATGGGACTGAGGCCGCCAGGGATGATTGGCCAGAGCAGAGAAGTGGTCCGATTGGTCCGCAAAGGCAAGAGGCTTTATTCAGGCGAGGCTGCTATATGGCTACAACACTTCCTCTTATGTCATCAGAGATTGCTGAACCATTCGTGAATGTCATTGTGCCTCTGTGTGTGTGAGTGTGTGTGTGTGTGTGTGTGTGTGTGTGTGTGCGTGTGTATCTAATGGTGACTGTATAGAGACATGTTGGGCAGGGGATGAGAGCACTGTGAGAAACATACAGCCCACAATTTGGGAATTGTGTGTGCTAAAGAGAGAAAACGGACGTATTCCTCTCTTGTTTTCAACCCTTTTCAAACTTCAGTTCATTTTAATAAATGAGTCAATGCATGTCAACATTCTGTCCTATTTTTAGACCGAGCCATATTCTGTATAATAAAGCTGTTGTATATTTCTCTCCCTAAAGCAGATCCATTGTGGGGGCAAAATGCTTAGTGAGGCTTCCCTGATTGATCAACTCCATTATAGAGATGGGTCATGACTTTTGAACCATTGAATATTACCGTATTGACCCAAACATAGCACGACCCTGATTATAAGGTGACCCCCCTCTTTTTAAGATTAAGCTACGGAAAATTTACTTTGTTTAAAGAAACTAATTTTGATTGAAATTCTGAGAAAATCACTGAAATAACACAGACTCCTTTTGTTTTTGTCTGTAAATACAGTCACTACGATCTGTATTTCAAATGTAATCCTGATGAGAGCTCTGCTAATGATGCCTTTTGTTATGTTTCTCAATAACAAACTCACTCACCCTCCTGTCAGTCTCTTGGAAATGGACGCTTTGAGGACCCAATCAGTTTTTCTTTTACAGTTAGTATTTTTCAGACGGTCTTTATGGACGCTCCATCTTCAGACATCACTCTCTGTTACTCCATATATTTTGGCTGCTTGACGGTTGTTTAACATCTCTGCTGCATCGATCATCATTGTCTTAAAATTAGCATCATAACTCCACCTCAGTTGTCCGTTAACTTGCCCAACTTTTGATCCATTTTGCTGGGGACAATCACACAGCCTCTCCATTTTCAGCTCCTGTTAATGCATCTCCACTGTTGATTGGCTGATCACCAAAGCCATAGTGAGGTCACTGACTTTACAAAATGTTGGTGCCCTCTGCTGTTGCAGTTGTGCAGTGACCCTGGACAACTATCGGCATGTGTCAGTATTTTGGCCACAAATATGAGAGCTGTTACCCCATCCCCAAGTTTACATTGAAGCTAAAACTGTCTAGTCATCTGGCCGAACCTCACGTCGTTTCAAGGCCAACATCCCCAAGTGTGCTAGCATAGTTTTTTAGTTTACCTGCTATTTCCACAACATAGGTGCTGGGTGTCACAACCCAAACACACCAGATGGTTCCCCAGTCTGGCTGCGCTCTGTCATAGGACCAGATCATCCAGGTTTCCATTTAAGTCAATGTGTCAACTTACACTGGTTCCACTCCGTTGAGGTCCGGCTACGTCACTGCTCTGACAGGTCGCAGCAGATATGCAATGATCCTATTTTTGCAAGATGCGTGAGCTGTGACGCGTCAATGTAACAAGAAGCAGAATAAATGGGAAAGGAAGTCATGCATGGAAACCACCTAAAAATGCCCAGTGACTTTCAAAATAAAACAATCCGTGTCAAAACCAGACATATTCAACATGACTACAACAACAAATGGACATAAAGTGCAGAGCCAGACCAGGAGTCAACAGTTTTGAGGTTTCACAGCCCAAACGTTAACGAGGAGAGGCTCACTAATGGACTGGAAAGCCCTGGGACTCCTCATATTTGTGACTCCAGCTGTCTGGTGTCCTGCAAGTTGCCGGGTTAAACACACAGCCCGTGTGAGTTGACATACTCAGTCAAAATGCAACGGAGCAGAGCCGGACCAGAGATGCATCTGGTGTATTCCCAGTGTTAAATTGGTGTTTGTGTCTAGTACAAAATAAAAATGGCACTTGCATGACTGAGACACTTTGTGCTGTGTATACAATAGGGTCAAAAGTTGAAAAGCAATTCTTTTGAGAGTTTCATTATAAGATAAGAAACCTGCACACTGTTATGTAAATTTTTGAGCACACCAACTACCCACACTGTCAATGCACGATTGTAATCTGAGTCAATAGATACAGCGGGCAGGAACTATGGGCCAAAAAGTAATTAGCAAAGTTCAGGGTCAAGCTTTTGGCGAGCCACACCAGACCTGCTTAATTGCAGAGTGCAGATTGTCCTGTGTGTACACCAAATGAAACAAAAGAACTGAGCACTGCAGGCCTGTTTTCATCTTCTCAGTTTGCCAAAAGTACCGCTCCAAATCATGACCAACCAGCCCGTGTTATCACTCTTTATTGCCTGATCAAACATTCGCCAAATGCTCTAAAAAGTAACCCTGGCAATCCTCGAGTCACCCCATTTAGGACACTGCTTTAACCAAAGACTTTGTACTGTTGTTCCACAACCCTTTAAATTTTCAACAATGACATCCAGTCACAAATTAGGGCATCCTGAAATGTCAGCTTGATTCATGACATCACCATATCATCATTTAACTCACCAGGCAGTCTGTTCATGTTGACACCCTGGGCAGACAGGCCAATGCCCATGTACCTGCAAAGAAAAGCTTTTAGAGATTTCTTTTGAAATGAAGGAGCCATACAGATAAACATTACAGATCTGTAATGTGTTCAGGTGATTAGTTTGTCCTTTCTCTGTTAGCTTAGAAATAACCACCTCAAGTTTTTGGTCATAATTTTACAAGTATTGACTGTGGACACACTGTCTTTTGTCTTCTTTAATCTGAATGTTATGCTACGGAAAGTTGTGACATGAAATATGGCAGTGGACATGAGGCTGTGACTTTATGCAGTTCTGTGACAAAGTGCCTCACCTTCCTTTTCATGCTAGGAACCTTGTGAAAACCAGCAAAAACCCGAGACAGAGACACAAAAATTGTTTGTACACACCTGATCAGAATTTTAAGACCAGTTAGAAAAATTGCACAAATTTAAATTAAGCACTGTTGGATCTTAAAAAGTTTCTGAGTAGAGTTTCAAAATGCAAAAATTTGAAATGGGAGTGAGACAAAAAATAATGAGTAAGCAATCATCATCTGATCAAAAGTTTAAGAGCACAGCCTTTAAGAGACAAAATCTGCACAAAAATGTGGATTCAGTGTGATTTTCTGTCAGGTGTTCACTCTGTCATGACCTCTTGATGGCGAAGGCTAAAACACTTTCTCTCTCTGAACATGGTCGGATTGTTGAGCTGCATAAGCCACGCCTCTCACAACGCACCATTGCTGCTGAGGTTGGACACAGTAAGACAGCCATTTTGAATCTCTTCAGAGATCCTGAGGGTTATGGAACAAAAAAGTCAAGTTGTTAAAACCAAAAACATTTCACAGACGCGGAGCCTGTATATCTGATTGGCTGTCCATCAAGAAACGGGACAATCCTGGACCCAACTGAAGGCCGTTACTGGAGCCGCCTGCAGCCCAATAACCATCAGACGGCGTCTGAGAGAGAAGAGCTTTAAGAAGAAAAAACCTCTTCAAAGGCCCCGTCTCCTTCAACGCCACAAAATCATCCCTTTGGACTTTGAAGAGAGCAGCAAACATGGGACACTGAAAGGAGGAAGAAAGTTTGATTCTCTGAGGAGAAAAAATGTCATCTTGACGTCCTGATGGCTTCAACGTTCCTGACATGACGAGGAGATCCCACTGGAGATGGTTTCTAGACGGCACAGTGGAGGGGGCGCCATCATGATCTGGACTGCTTTTTCCTTCAATGGAACAATGGAGCTTCAGGTTGTTCAGGGGCGTCAAACAGCAGCTGGCTATGTGGAGATGTTGCAGGGGGCATCCTTCATGACTGAGGGCCCTGCTCTGTATGCTAATGACTGGGTTTTTCAACAGGACAATGCTGCAGGTCAAAATGGCCGCCTGAGAAAGGACGTCTTCCAGAGGAATGAGCTCACTCTTTGGACCATCCTGTGTCTTCCCCTGATCTAAATCACTCTGAGAACATTTGGAGATGGATGGAGAGGGACGTTTACAAAAACGGACGTCAGGTCCAGACAGTGGACGCCCTCCATGAAGCCATCTTCACCACTTGGAGCAACGTTCCCATGAGCCTCCTGGAAACACTCGCATCAACATGCTCAAACCAATTTTTGAAGAGCTCAACAAGAACATTGGAGCATTTTGAAACTCTACCTGACACGAACAGTGCAAAACGTAAATTTGTGCAATTTTCAACTGGTCTTGGTATTCTGATCAGGTGTTCTGTTGACACAGGAAGGTGACTTATTCTTTGTACTCTTTCAGATAGTTTTCAGTGTAGTTAAATAATGTACAAGTGTAAGTGCAAAGTGAAGTAAACACAAAAACACTCAAATCCCTCAGCTTCATAGTGGTCTCGTCTTACCCTGGCAGGTTTCTGTTTGGCTAATAACAAGGGGTAAGACAAAATTTCAAGTTTTCATTCATATACTCTGAGTTTCTAATCTTCATGGCAAAAATAGACATGGTTTATAAAGTGATTTCTCTGGTCTTTCATTACATCTTACCTCCACCAATAACTCCACATTCATACACTGATGGTAGAGGCCCCTCCGTAGAGATACCATCAGTTTTGAGTTTCAATTTCAATTGTACTTTATTGAAACTTCAGAAATGTTGCTTTTATTTTGCAAAAAGTGCAATGGAAACACAGTTTATGTAGACTAACTGTTTGGCATTGATTGCAGTGACACCTGTGGTCTGAATCAGAAGGACACTATTCCCCAGGAGCACTATCACCCGCTGTCATAAAGACGTGACGCTTGCCAATGCGTGCAGTTGTTAACCTGCATTTTAGCCTGTGCTCTGTCGCTCTCCTGTTTGGCTTTCTTCTGCTCTGTCATCATTTTTTTTTGGACAGTCCAGTTTCAGTGTCCACCCTTACTACAAAATAAAGCGCAGAAATCCTTTTCTTCAGAAAAAAAAGACAGATCATGTTTCAGAAAAATGATATCCCTGATGAAGCAGTATGAAAACCAAGAGGGATTCTTTACTTTTGATGGGTCTAAAACAAGAATGGACCAAATAACAGCAAATTGGAAAAAAACTGATAGTGTACTGACAGTCGAACTAGAAGTAAATATAAAGGTAGTTTCCACTCCTCAAAGACTAGTTGCTAGGGCACATGCAGAAAATTCTGAAAAGGGTTAAATCTGCTTACCCATCTCGACCTTTGCTGACAATCTTGACTTCAAAATAGTAGATCCCACATGCAGCAGGGATTGGGTGTGTTGCACGCACTGATGCTGCATCCTTGTGGTTTTTTCCGTGGCCTGCAAGTGAAGAAAAAGATACACGCTGATATTAGCTTATGGAAAGACTTGAGATTTTTAGTAATAATAGAGAATGTTTTTAATGGCTTTCCACAGATCTGTAGTGTCTTAAACAGAATAACAGAATTTATCTGACAGTAGCTGACTGTGGTTAAATCAAAGGCTGGATCACAAAAATAAGACTTTTTCTCCATTCACTCTCTCAATAAAACATTAAAGAAAGCTTTGAAACTCAGACAACTAGCGTACAATCGACTTCATTCTACTGGAAGTTTTAAAGTGAAATCTGGGGAATGTAAAAACAACAACACTGTATTTTGACCACTCGATTCAAGCACAGTCAGTCAGAAAGGTGTTTTTCTAAAGTCAGATAAATACTTATGCATTTCCTGAGTTCATGGGAGAGTGAGGTGGGTCGTATAACAGTTCTATGAGAAACATGTCTTTCTGTGACATGGACTCACACCAATGACAGAGATCACCTGTTGTGAAATAGTCATTTAGGCTCTGTGTGTGTGTGTGTGTGTGTGTGTGTGTGTGTGAGTGTGTGTGTGTGTGTGTGTGTGTGTGTGTGTGTGTGTGTGTGTGTGTGTGTGTGTGTGTGTGTGTGTGTGTGTGTGTGAAATGGAGAGAGCTGTAACTTTAAACCAAGCAACTGGCAGTCAGCAGACACCTTGAGGTTGTTGCTGTGTGAGCATGTATGTAGTAATAGATAGAACACAGAGGCTCCAGTTCTTACACAGAGTGAAGCTGGGAACATGCGGGGCATTTAGGGAAAACAAAAACAAACAAACATATAAAATAATGATACGAAAATGACACCAACTGATCATCTTAGAATAAAAAAAAGGATGCAACGTGTTCACTTGAAGGGTTGCACTGTTACACAGTCTCGATATGCGTCCCCATTCCTTTCATGTTAAGTTTAAAGACCATTTTCCAAGATACTGACCAGAACAACCTCACTAATTTCACAATTAAAAAGATTTGCAGTCCTAAAGGAATTCATAAAAACAGCACCTCTCAAACAAAATTTGATGTTGATATAACTTGAAGTTTACTTGGTCTCTAAGTTTTATACTTCATTTAAACCATTGAGTTTAAAAGGTAAACATTTAGGTCAAGGTAACTCTTGCTAAATAAAAACAACTTAAAAATCAACCTAGCACAACAGAGCATTCACTTCACTTTGTTGCTTCACTGCCTTGTCAGATGTAAGGTGACATTTTCATTTCATTTAGCAGCTCCTGTCCAAAGCGACATACAACACAAGCAGGAATTTCTTTTATCTCAACAAATTTAGAGGGTGGTTTTAATTAACTGAGAAGAGGTGATGTGAGTTCATCCAACAGCATTTGTACGATTTAAAATCCATTTTCTAATCCAAAATATGTTAAATCGACCCACACTAAAGGATACCTTTTGAACCCCGGTTACTGTTTGAAACAGGAGTTCGTCACTTACTGAAGCTACAGTTTAGGTGGTTGGCAGGCAGCTGCACAGCAGCTCACACAAACTTCACCATTTTTTGCCCAACATTACAAACATATTAAGAACTTGTTTGACCCAAGAGTTCCCCATGTTTGAACAACAAACAAAAAAGTCCAATAAACAGACTTGGCTGTATACTAAATTTAACTCCGATCTTTTAAATATTTTCATAATAATGGATGAAACAGGCAATTCTAAGTAATGTAGTTGGAAGGTATCTCACCTGTGGTCAGCATTATAACACTAGATTTGTGCATAAAAAAACTACATAATCATCCATCCATTAATAAGTACAGAGCTGCTACTGATACTATGTCTGTATTGTGGGCATCTCATGTTCGTATCAGAGACGCTTCGTTCATAGATCCATATTCTTAAACTTATATTATTATTATTATTATTATTATTATTAGAAGTAGTAGTAGTAGTAGTAGTAGTAGTAGTATTATAAGTATCTATTGCTTTTGCAGAAATATAAACAGGAAGAAAAGTGGTTTGAATAACTAAATTTATATCTTGAGTGGCTACGATTTTCAAAGTAAATCAACATTTCTGCTACTCAACTCGTTAATGTTGGCAGCAAGGTAAAAATCATCAACCATCATGAAGGACTTCATACATCCTGTTCACACTCTGCTGCCCTCAGGCAGATGCCGGACAAGACAGTAAAAACACAAACACCCAGACAGAGACTTTTTCTTTTTCCTGAGAGTCATCTTTTCACTTGATTCACATAATCTAACTGCTGCAAACCACACTTCACTCTGAAGCAATACACACTCAAACTGATTTAATTATATTCATTATTTATCAGCAACTTGTCTACGCTGAATGTGTGTTGCTTCAAAATTCACATATTAACACAAAGAGAATTGAGCTCCTAACGTTATAATGTGTGTATGACATAAGTGACAGCAAAGACTTGTGCGTGCGTGCGTGCGTGCGTGCGTGTGTGCGTGCGTGCGTGTGTGTTTTGAAGCTGTCTAGTGTAATAATTGTGGCAACATTTACAGTATCTATTTATAGCGGTTTCATGTGATCATGTCTTGTCAGTTTGCCAACAGTTCTCTGTTTTGATTGGTAGAAGAATGGCTGCTGTTTTTGGCCACAGCAAACATTTTCTGGTCTCAAGCTGAGAAGGGGAACCTGCCTCAGGGGATTTAGGGGCTGATCTGTTTCTCCCAATACTACTATATGAGTTCAGGGGCTCGGTGCTGTTAAGAACCTCACAGTTAAACTTGATTTCCATTCTTTGCCTCATGGTTACATTCCATCATTTGTTGAAGTAACTTCTGCACTTTTTGATACACTTGCAGAAGATATCACACTAATACCCACTCATTAGAAATGAAACAGGAAGTGATGGTTCCATAGGGGTACATCATTCGGGAGATTGAAAGCAGGGACTTTGTGTGACTTAGCATGGTTTGAGTGTGTATCCTCAGTTTTGTCAAGCAGAATGTACGTCCTTTCAAATGAAGATTGGATCTGATCTAAATGAATTACAATTCTAACAATCAAAGTTTGCATGTCACTTTTTGTAAACATTTTTTAGTCAAATTTTTGTAAAAGTTCCTTCCCAAACCATCTGGCACTGCAGAAGTCTGTGTGAGGCCTTTCTCATCAGCACGGCTCTGGCTCAAGTTCCCGAACCTAATTTTGAGCCGGCCGGCGTGTTCTGACCTGGAAAAAAACATTTGGAACCTGAAAAGTTGATTCACGGCTGGAACCAAAAAAGTTGGTTCAAGCTTGCAAACTGTGACATGATCGGTGGGAGTGTCATATTCTGTGTTGATAAAATGAGTAGAAAGTCGAGGTAACACCCTCCTACTTTTGTTAAACTGGTATGAAAACAGGCTTGTTCAGGCAAAAGCACCAAGGTTCTGAGAATCCAGAACAAAACCGGTTCCAAAAGCCGGGCTACGTCAGTGTGAAAGGTGTTTCTCAGTTCTGAATCCCACAGTGCTGCACCTTTGTGGCAACTGGCACTAATGCTGTTTTGAATGTTTTGTGTCGTTTTATGGAAGTTTTTTTATTCACTGGCAAAAAGAAAAGAAAGATCTTGTTGATGCCTTACAAACACCGTCTGTTGGCTATATCACAATACAACCAGGAGCTAAGAAGAACAAATAAAATAATACATTTTTTTAGTTAAATGATTTATTCAATTTCTCCTTATTAAAATATTATTCATTATAATAATACATCAGGACTCATCTCTATTAGCTAAGTTGTAAGGCCTTCGGATGGTGTCAGCTAAAATGTTTAAGCTTTGTTGTATCGTTCAGTTATTTCAATGTAGTCTCACAGAGTTTACATGACTAAACTTTAATCTGCTTCACATACGATTCTCAGTAGGGCCCAACCAAAATGGATTTTTTGAGGCTGATGCAGATTCCAATATTTGGCAGAAAATAAATCAGATAACCGATTAAACGGCAGATTCATTTTAGAAAATACATGATGAATAAAATAACTTCTTTCATGGTCCCTTTATGCTGACAAAAACAAAGATATGAACTATGGGCAGAACATTTTACTGTTTTACAGTCCTTTTAAATGTCCTTTGTCCTTTAGTATTTGTTTAACTTAACAACAGAGAGAAATTTTCAAGTCCTAAAACATGCAGAAAAACTCCAGACGACTATGATCACTTTAAAAAGGGATACAATCGGCTGAATAAATCGGCTGGCCAATAAATTGGTCGGGCCCTAATTCTCAGTATGGTGGAATCCACAGTCTAAAAAAACATACTGATTTATTCTGGTGAGCCTTGGTAAATCCAGCTTTTATCTCATGCTCTGATGAACGAAACAGTCAATCCAGTAAAAAAAAAAAAAATCTCACTCTTGTCAACTGTTACATGAAATATTGGAAGTGTAAGACCAAGATCTGGTGATATTGCTGGACCTTGCCATTGATTGTCTCCACAGACCTTTACTGTAAAACAGACCTCTGTAAACATGCTGACACAACTCAAATGGCACAAAGGTCGGTGAGGTAGGTTAAGAATTTTTTTCCACAGTGATTGTTGGGCATTTTGTAGTCACATCACTTCCTTTGTAGCCGACAAGTAATTCTAAAGTTACTTTTCAACCACAAGGTAGAGGAACTTTGAGTTCCTGGTAAAACATTCCTAGGAACCACATGGTCCAAACAGCTTTAGATCATCATTAAATATTTATCTGATGAAAATACTTTGAAAAATATATACGTATATAAAACTAAACTCTGATGCGTTCAGAGGACTTCTTCTGTTCTTCTGTTTTGTGGTAAATTGGATATCCAGTGACATGTTCAGTTGAAGGTCTCCAGTCTACAGGGTCACTCTTTAAACTGGAACACCGGGAGCTGACAGAGACACATTCACACTATCAGGCTCAAAGAAGACCATTGTTTTAGAAATGAAACATGCTGGGGGTTATGTTATTGTGGACAGAGGGAGAAGAAAATAAAAGCACTGTTGGTGCTCCACTGATTAGAAACATTCAGCTTACAGGCTACCAAGGTCCATGGACTTCTGAAAAGTACTACACCCTGGCAGGGCCATTTCAACGAGTAGATCAATTACCCCAGAACAAAATTTAGACTATATTTCCTGTGGTCAAAAAGCACATAGTTCCTCAAAAAGTCCCTAAGTTCTGGGGAAAGTTCCTGCACTTTAACAGCAACTTAAAGCATCTAATATGAGTATAATGAAGAGGCTACAGACAAACCAAAATCCATAGCCAGGGCTAGTTGGCACAGAATAAAATTGTGGGCTATGACCTTTACCTCACAGCAAAACAAGACCTTTTTTATGTCCTAGACCACGAATTCCACTCTGGGTTTCATTCTTGACCACAAGCTCTTGACAAAGCTCAAAATCTGTAAGTTAAATGACAAGTAGTACAACAAAGGGCTAATAAAAAAGTGGAAAAAAAGGAGAAATTGTACCTCACTGCCTTTTAAATCCAACTGTTTTGGTCACATTCACAGCTAAACTGCAAAAACTAATGCAATTCCAGTTTCCAACCCTTTTAAGAACATTTACTGAGCTTAAGAGAGTGTTTTTTATTGAAAAGAAAAAGGGCCAAACAAGACCCAAACTCTAATAAACTGGACGTACCCGTTGACTTTGGCAAGTCCGAAGCAAATAGTGATTTGAAGCTCTTGAATGTGCATTACATTTCTTTAAGTCTGTGTTTCCAGATGTTGTATATGAATCTGTTCTTATGGGTTTCAAGTTTCAATATGAGGAGTGTTCTGCTTTCTATTTGTAGTATGTTTATCATCCTAGCAACACTGAAAAATTACAGATCAGCAGGCGTCTTTGGTGTATGATGCAAATACAGTTTTTGTGGAGAGCAAAAGCAGATGTTATAGCATCTTAGCTCCAATCTGTGGTATTTGTCTTTTTATACACACATTCGAAAAAGGTAGCTAATATTCTGATCAAACCAAACCTTTCAGATGAGTAACAAATCCACTTGATGCTGTGCTGCTAAAGCCAATCAGTGTTCACTTTCTTAGCATCCTGGAAAGCACCAGATATGATTGATCTGAGCTCCATTAAAAAAAAGGAAAAAAACCTTTGAAATGCTCTTTTCTTCTTGGGGCAGACCTGACAAAGTTTGCATTTTGAGAATTTGAATCATGATGTTGTTCAATTCAGCAGTCCTTAGACCTTGTTAAATGTGAGTGAATCGTGAGGAAATCCTTTGAAGATCCAAGAAACACAAACAGGACCATTAGTCTTGGCATACCGCTATGGAATGGCCCATATGGCCATAGTGTTAGCCGCATGCATGACTGCAAATAATTGGCCAGTTGAAGAACGTCATATTTCAGGTGAACATCCTGGACAACAGGTTTGAATTGTGCATGCTTACTACACATAGACAGTATACCAGGTGAGCGGTACAGTAGCCCTGAGAGCTCACAGCGCTGCAACTTAAGAAAACACGCGCAAAAAGAAAAAACACAAGCAAATGAAGAAAACATCTTCATCAATTTGACAACACATGCTCAGCATTTAGAGAACATAATGCAAATAGACTGCAACACAACGGAAGTGTTTCCAGAGGACACTACAAAGTGATGCGCACATCCCAACACGCTTGTTGTTGACACAAATTTTGAGTCACAGCCCTGTTAAGGTTCTCTTACCATCAGTGGTGTTGGAAAATGAGATCAAAGTAAGTGATTTATTTTAACATTGTGATCGCATGATTCAACTTCAAGAAGTGAATTTTTTGGAGAACTGACTGCTATGATTGAAAACTCTTGAGGGGGCAGGTCAAACTATTATGATTGGTCAAATTTGCAAATAATTGCAGTGACTGGGCAAAATTGCAAGGTCGCCCAGAATTCACAGGGATCGGCTGAATTAGCATTAATTGTTGCGATGGTAACATTGTAACTTCTTGGAGAGACTGATTAAGGAATCATTTAGTGTGTGTGTGTGTGTGTGTGAGATCTAAGGATTATCATGTTACAGTTTTTTCTCAACCGTTTACACAAACTTACTGGTAATTTTGAGGACTTTTGATTTAAATTAGATTACAGCTACACCTTTTAGCTGGAATTGTGCACACGCTGTCATGATGACATTACTCTTAACAAGGCATGTGTTTGTTTTGGAAATGAATAAAGATCAGATCTTTTTAACACTACTTTTCTTTGTTCAACACAACTTTTTACAGGATACAACTCGACAAGGTAAGGTATTTATCAAATACCTAACTTGTAACGTTAGCGAATCCTTTTGTCCTGCATAATGGAGGACATAAGGGGTGGATGTCCTGTCCTGATTGATAGACTCAAGTTTGATCAGATCACTGCAGAATAACTTCTGCATGTGGGTTGGAACGAACATTATCACAAACAGCGTAACCTGTGTTTTAGCTTTTAGCTCATGATTTAGCCTTTAGCCTGTGTTTTAGCTTTTAACCCATGCTCTATCACTCTCCAGTTTCTCCTTCTTCTTCTCTTCTGTCCTTTTTCTGTCTGACAGTTCAGCTTCAGTGTCCACTATCACTACAAAATGAATCCCAGAAATAGCTTCAGCAGAGAAAAACACGGATCTTTCTTCTCACTACTAAACTTTGTCAGCCAGTGTGTTTGTTGTCATAGAGACTTCATTGTGCCATAAATCAATCCGGTCCTGTCCGACCTGATCGAGAAGTTGAGAAATATCATTCATAAACCATCTCTATTGGTACTGATAATCTCATTTTAAGTTGTGGATTAGGATAGGGCAGATATCTAGAAGAGAGACTTTTTCAAGATCACTTAGAAAGTCCAGGGACTTCAAGCAGAGCAAAGCTGTTAAATGTGGTTGCAGCTATATCTTTATTTCTTTCATTCAGATCTCTTTATCTTCTACCTCTCCACTTAGAAAATAAGCAAATGTCTGATAGATTTAAAATGTGAATTAAATGTCAGCTCTAAGATGATTTAGCCCATTAAACTTGAAGTATTATAGATGAAGCACATTCAAAAATATGTGAATATGTAAGCAAATCTTTTGAATTTAGTCACTTGGATGTTATATTCATTTATTAAATGGAAGAATTTTAATACTGGTAAATTCATGGGTTTATTATTGTCTGTATGTTTCTGCATGTTTTAACTTAATTTTTAAGTGGGGTCAGTTGTATCTGTGTCTTTGATAAAAGGATCAGTGAGACACTGCAGCATGAACAGGGAAAATTGGCACACCAGTCAAAATAGCATTCAAACCACAAGGGTAAGAGAACCAAGCAGTTGCTAGAACATTCAGGGAGAAAATTATCTTGCTCACTCCAGAAAAGACCTATTTATATACCCCCTGAACAATTGTGCTGTGTCACTATATCCCTGTACTTTCTATGGACAGAAGGACTCCAGCAGAAAATCACAGAATTGAATGACTTTCATATTTTTTGACTATATATCACAGCTTGAACATGCCTGTGTAATTCTTGAAGAAATCACAACATGAATTAAATGATCAACAAACTGTAAGATTTGATGGATAGATCAGGTGTACATTACAAAGGTGGTGTGAGTGATATCAGCTACCTGCCTCCCTGACCTGATTTAAATATAAAAAAGGAGCTTCCCTGTTATTCATAGACAGCCAACCAATATCAGGTCCGTCCCCCAAAAAGGAAAACATATCAAAATCAAAATGGGCTAGACTGCATCCTCTCATCCTCTGCATGCATAACTGATGTAAACAGCGAGCAGGGCCCAATGTGGCCTTATGATGCCTCTGTGGGGAGACATGCAGGCTGCCTTGACGAACATACATCACATCACACAGATTTAACCTTTCTTTAATTAACGCTGCTAAATGTACAGCATTACCCAGCTGACGGACTTTATTTTTGGTTCCCAGCCACCCAGTTGATTGTCATCATCGTCAGACAAAGTGAAGTTGCTGTTTACCTAAAAATACCGGCCTGCGGGACAGAAATAATGTATTCATGATCGGTAATTTGGCGTCAGATGAATATAAATGTAAAGCCTGTTGCCTTTTGTTGAAGGTAGCAAAGATTGGACGTCATGAGCACAAGATAGATCTTAAATGGATTTGGACTGGAGGCTGAAAAATGATTTTCGTAGTCTGGAAAGGACTCAGAGAACACTGGCCGAAAAATCGCGATAACACAGCAATGTCACTTCTATTCCATTTTCTGGCTTAGTGAGGCCAAAACGATGCAACTTCAGCATTAGCCTCGGTGCTACACAATAAAACGTTGACACCAAGTTTGCTCAGAGTCCATCTTGTAGCTACTTTATCTCATTGTTTTTAGTCACAGGGAACAGCTAACATTAGCTCATGCTAGCCTGAGCTAAAGGGCTCAATAGTATATAATGCCTGACAGATAGCTTGCTTGTTGCTAGCTCCAGTTTGATTAATACCTCTCGTAAGCTTGTAAACCTTGACAATGCGTCGTGTAGTTGCCATCGAGAATGCACAGAATAAACTCTGGAGAGGGGCAAATGAGGTGGATACAGCCTAATAACACCATAAATGGTAAATAAACAAAGGGTGAGACGTGTTGTTGAAGGTGAATTTAAGAGTGCTGGGTTAACGAGTTCACTGTCACCCATTTAGGGAATTCAAGCTCCTCATCTGTGAAACAAAGCAAGGTTACAGGACAGGAGAGGCAGCTCAGACTAGCTTTACCAGGAGTGCACACACACACACATACACAATCAACATAATCGCAGTGACTATGTATGTGTGAGAGAGAGAGGCAGAACCCCCGCAACAGCACAGTGACAGCTAGGAGCTGAGACCCTCTGACGTTGTTCACACTGACAGGGCTCAGATAGCTCTCTAACCTTTGTAATGCACCCGGAGGTTGTTCTGTGACAGCCCGATGTAGCTGTATTTATCCTTGGGGCTCCAGGATCGGGGTAAAGGGGTCTCTTCCTCGTTCACAGCCGGGTACAGCCGCTTCAGCCGCTCGTTCAGTTCGTGCTCCTGGTAGTTAAAAGCAGGATCTCCTAACGGCAGGCTTCCCGCTGCGAGCTCTGCCATTTTTTTGGCTTAAGCTATGAATCTTATTGTTTCTTCCGTCCAAAGCTCCGGATCAGTCCGCTGGAGCTGTAGGCTGAGAGTGAGAGGGACTGAGGGGAGAAAATAGCAGCGGTGTGACATCCCCGGATAAGCAGCAGAATGCACTGTAGGCTAGAACAGAGCCTTCTGGGTAATGTAGTTCATGTGCGCGCAAGCTTCTGTTACTGTCTGGAAATAACTTCACAGCTTGTCTTCTTATTCACTGTTTCAGGGCTTGCACTGAGAAATGTAAGTTTTTTGACGAGGTATAGTAAGATTGTTGTACATAAACGCGTCTGAATTATTATGAACATGTTACATATCATCTGCTTGGTAGATTAAAACTAAACAGAATAGAAAATACCTTTATTGTTACCTACATTGTACAACGAAATTAGAATGCAAATCTTATCAGCACAAGAAGATAGAAAAAAAAGTGAAAATAAACAAAGTACAACTGCCCTCTTCAGTGGCGAGAACACGCTGAATGTACCTTTTTTTTCTTTTCACCCCACCCTTCAAAAGTCTCCGCACGCCACTGTTCTGCATTAAGTGCAGTTATTGCTTTTGGCTAAAAATTGTTTCTAAACCTATTTGTCCTCTTT
This sequence comes from Labroides dimidiatus, assembly GCA_030710495.1. Taxonomy (NCBI): domain Eukaryota; kingdom Metazoa; phylum Chordata; class Actinopteri; order Labriformes; family Labridae; genus Labroides; species Labroides dimidiatus. Next base: position 4,475,521 of record CM061147.1, read on the forward strand.
TTTATTGTTCTAAATATTCTTCCAGGGGACAGCAGTCCAAGCAGGTGATGTCCCATTGTAGTGGACCCCTGAGGATGGTTTGGGCTTTTTTTATCAGGTTCATCCGGGGAGGGAACGATGAGGAAATGAAATTTAAATATTTTAAACTTTTTTTAACAAATAAAAACCTCAAAAGTAGGATGTGTGAAAATACCCCCCCAAAAAAAAAATAAATAAATAAAAAAATAAATAAATAAATAAATAAATAAATAAATAAATAAATAAATAAATTTAAAAAAAAAAAAAAAAAAAAAAAAGAATACTTTGAAGAACCATCTGTGATTACAGCTGCAAGTCTTTTGGGGTATGTGGTAGCTGGAGAGCGTTTGTGAACAGCACTTTTTAGATCTTCACACAAATTCTCAACTGGATTCATGTCTGGACTTTGACTTGGCTATTCTAACACATGAATATGTTTGGTTTTGAACCATTTCATTGTAGATTATGCTTTATGTGTAGGATTATTGTCCTGTTTAAAAGTAAACCTCCGTTCTAGTCTCAGGTCTTTTGCAGACTTCAACAGGTTTTCTTCCAAATTTATATTTTGCTCCATCCATCTTCCCATCAACTCTGACCAGCTTCCCTGTCCCTGCTGAAGAAAAGCAGCCCCAGAGCATGATGCTGCCACCACCATGTTTGACAGCAGGGATGGTGTGTTCAGGGTAATGTGCAGTGTTACTTTTACGCCAAACATAACGTTTTGCATTTAGCTCAAAAAGTTCGATTTTGGTCTCATCTGATGAGAGCCACTTGGCTGCATCCATGGTCAGTGCTCTCCTTGTTTGGGCTGAAAGTTTAGAAGGACAGCAGGGTCTTGGTAGGTTTGCAGTGGTCTGATACTCTCTCCATTTCAGTATGATTTATTGAATAGTGCTTCGTGAGATGTTTAAAGCTTGTAAAAATCTTTCCAGATCCTAATTCTGCTTAAAACGTCTCCAAAATTCTATCCTGGACCTGCCTGGTATGTTCTTGGTCTTCATGATGCTGTTTGCTCACCAATATTCTTTAAACAGACCTCTAAGACCATCACAGAGCAGGTGTATTTATACTGAGACTAGATTACACACAGGTAGACTCTATTTATCATCAGTCATTCAGGTCAACATTAGATCATTCAGAAATCATCAGGGAACTTCTGATGTCAGTTGGCTGCACTGAGAGAAAAGGGGGTGAATCATTTCTCACGTCCTACTTTTCAGTTGTATATTTGTACAAAAAGTTAAATATACGATATAAATTTCATTCCACTTCACTATTGAGTCCCACTTGGTGTTGATTCCTCAGAAAAAATCCAATTCTTTATATTTGAAACCTGAAATGTGGCAAAAGTTCAAGGGGGGCTAATACTTTCATAAGGCACTGTACCAAACAGTCTTTTTCATAGACTTAAATTTACCATTACCACTTGTTTATTCATTTTTAACTTTAATGTATAGAATAATTAAAAAAAAAACCTACAAATTGAAAGACAAATATTTGTAACTGTAGTAAAACTACTCTGACAAAAGAAAAAAAGCCAAAAGAAAAGAAAAACACACTTGAGATTAAAATTGGCCATGATGAATAAAACATTGTCTTTATATAATATCAAAAACATGACTTAGATCTATGACAGGTTTTGTTTTAGTTTTGGCTATAAAACCAATCGTGATTCTGTGTCCAGAACAACTGAGTATGAGAAAAAGACACATAAAAGGATGTCCTATTGTTTCAATATCACTTCCACAAATAAAATAAAATAAAATAAATTTAAAAAAAATACTATTTGTGTGAAATTGAACAGGGTGGGGTTTTTTTTGTAAGAGTGGATCTTATAAATCTATTTGAACACCTTTTATCGATAAAGTGAATTGCTTTACTTTTCTATCCATCATATTAAAGTCCAGAGAGGATTCTCCATGTTTTATGGTTTAGTCATGTTAGATATGAGCCCTGATCCGCGGTTCAGGCTGATACACCGTCGTGTTATTTAATTATTTTATCGTTGTAAGAAGTGTTCATTACAATTTGGGTAGGCGCGTGGAGGTCTACTAAGTTGGTCTTTCTGTGCTCCGCCCTTGTTACCACGGAAACCTGTTCGCAATGTTGTGATGTGTGTTTCCTTCTCTGAAGTCAACTATTACCAAAAAGGAAAAGCTTGGTAGGTGGTAGGAGACCGGCTTGTTATACCCAGAGATGTCACTACACAGCAGTATGAAATCTCCACCCTTAACACCATCACATAAAAGAAGGTAGGAGACAGATTTTCAATCTGCGACATTAATTGTTGAGCCATTTAAGGACAATCAAACTCGTATTGGTGTGTACTAGATTCATTCATTAATTGGCAAGCTTAAGCTGTAATGAATTCTTAAATATTTAAACAT